>CAXKWD010000006.1:29931689-29979833 GCA_964059195.1 Ectobius pallidus
TCTTCCTCCTTTTCGACTTATATAGCGTCTATTTTCTGCAATTTTTCTTTAAAATATGTTGAATATCAACTACTCATAAGATAAAATAAATTCCAGTTATTACAAATATGTATATAAAATTAATTAACACGCAGTTGAATATCAACTAGTCATAAGATAAAATACCAGTTATTACAAATATTTATATGATGTCAAATGTCAATTAATTATGACAACTATAATTTACTGTTGAAATACTTTTTATATAATAGGCGTTTCTTGATTTTGTATTTCCCTCTTTTTATTACCCAGTACTTTCCAGATAATTCCTTTGTTTTTAATTTGTTTTCGTTTCTCTCTGGAAGTCAATAGAAAGAGCGCGTAATGGTGAAAAGTAGTGACGCAGCAGATATGTTGGAGTGAATATGTTATCATATTCTCAATATGTTTAGTCTGTTTTCTTGTGAGAGGAAAAATGTACCGAGTTCATTGTAAGATATGGAGTATTATAAATAAATTGAGTAAAGAGTTTCTGCAATTTATTGTTTTAATATTCTACGAGAACAAGGAGATTTTTGATAGGTTATGGGCCCAGCTCAGCCCTAGGTCAGCGCCAGACGCCGCCGAGAATAAGGGAGCATAAACAGATTGTGTAACGAGTGAGCATTTCTTGTGAATTATTGTGTGAAATACCATGTCGTCGAAGGACATTGAGAGATTGAATAAAAAGAAATTGGGTACAATGGAGCACCTGAATGATGTTTCTGAAGAAAAGGAGATTATGGGAAAGCATCGAACCTGGTTATGGCAATCTCGATTGGGACGAACTCACCGAAAAACAGAAAAGATGATGTTCTATCTTACTTGGTTCAGTATGTGAGTAATTTCTACCTAAATTATGTGGGTAAATGCACAAGAGCAAAGGCTGCTTGGGAGAGACTAAAGAATATTCACTGCAAGAGGAGTCTAGTGCAGTTTGTTAATTCATTGGAGCAACTGTGTACTCTGTCTAAATCATCGACTGAGTCAATGATGGATTATGTTTCGAAAGTGGAGAACCTGTGTGATCTTCTGAGTCAACAGGGAACTATATTGGATGACAACTTTGTTGCTGGTTTCATGCTGAGGCCTAAAGGAGGAACGCTACAAGTCCATCATTCACATCATGGAATTGAATCAAGATAATATGACTACAGAAAATGTCAAGAATAAATTGCTGATTGAAGAATAGAGAAACCAGAGGGAGTTTGAGCAGAGAACAAAACGCGAAGAAGAGTTAAAGGGATTGTTGTCTAGGAATACTGTAAAGAGAGTTGGGCACGGGAGTTGTTCCGTTATGTATTAGTTCGCAGTAAGTCATGCTTCTGTAATTCGTTTATAGCAGGCCTTGCTTGCTATCTTGTTTTTATTTACAATTGAACAAATGAATCTCAAATGTTTTTTATTTATGGCTATTGTAATATCAAATTATATTCTTTGTGTCTTGTATCCAATCAGAGACTGGATATCTTGCCCTATTGTTTTGATAGCCAATAAGGCTTTAGCTTCATTCTTCTTCATTATCAATTCAAAAACTGCTACTCATAAAGACATGAGTTTCTTCAGGGCTTATCAATGCCTATTTTTACCTACCAAATAGATCTGGTGGTTCATTTTCAATAGCTGAAGCAATCAGCTCTTCGATATATATTAAGGCTTCATATGCCTTATTTATTCTGATGACTACAAATGGTCTAAAATACTACAATCACCCATCGTGTGATTCATCGATTCTTCTTCCCTATGGTGTTGGCGTCGCAAGATCTCAAGCTAGCATCTTTAACAACTATCAAGAAGAGGTAATTATAATTAATTCAAAAGGTACGTCATTGTTACTACTTAATATATCTGAAGAACATTTTGGACATAACTTCATCATTGAACTAAGATACGTGTGGTTTTGATCGAACTGATTAAGCCATCTCAAGGATATTTCATGACCTTTAACTAAGGAGGTTGTATTAAACATTTGTGATATTTTACAATTTCATCAGTGTTTATAAATAATAATATATTATACGTCCAAGGAATCCAGATTTTATAAACTGCGCATGAGTTATGTAATGTTTTTTTGTGACAATAAATTGTTACATACCAGAGTAATCTATCTAAAATGTATTGGGCAAGTTTGGCTTAATCTATTCATAGCTTAAGTCTTCATCAAGAAGTGTATCGTCCTAGGAATTTCGTATACAGTCCGCTTGTTCCCTGCTTGCCCGTACAGGAGTCGAAGACCCGATTTTTATTTACAAACAGAATTAAGTTATAACTATCAACATATTATGACTTGCGTTGTATATTTTTTCTTTCAGCCCCGGATTAAAGCGATTTATTGTATATTTCATGTATTAAAAATATTAATATAACGGATTATTTTTATCTGCGCATTCATCCGACAGTCATGGCGATTGAATGTTACCTCTCGATAATCGATTCTCATGTTTCGTGCGACTGGTCTGTACAGTAAAGGCGGGCATATTGAACGTTCAAAATTACGAGCAAATTGTGACGTTCTTTTCGGCAAAAGAAATAGATTATTATTCAATTGAAAATTCTGGTATATTGAAAAATGACATGACTTGCGTTCTATACTCTTTTTTTAAGGCATGGTTTAGACAGATTTCGTTAATTAAAAATATAAATATATCGGATTATTTTTCTGCTCATTCATACCAGAAGTCATGACGATTGAATTAGGTTAGGTTTGTCAGGTTAGGTTAGGTTTGTTAGGTTGAGTTAGGTGTGTTGTTAGGTTGGGTTAGGTTTGTTATGTTAGGTTGGGTTAGGTTTGTTATGTTAGGTTGGGTTAGGTTTGTTATGTTGGGTTAGGTTTGTTATGTTAGGTTGGGTTAGGTTTGTTATGTTAGGTTGGGTTAGGTTTGTTATGTTAGGTTGGGTTAGGTGTGTTATGTTAGGTTGGGTTAGGTTTGTTATGTTAGGTTGGGTTAGGTTTGTTAGGTTGGGTTAGGTTTGTTAGGTTGGGTTTGTTATGTTAGGTTGGGTTAGGTTTGTTATGTTAGGTTGGGTTAGGTTTGTTATGTTAGGTTATGTTATGTTAGGTTAGGTTAGGTTCGTTACATTAGATTTGTTAGATTAGGTTTTGTTAGGTTAGGTTTGTTTGCCCGTTTCATCCTAGTGGGACTATTTTTGCTAGTCATGACTGTAGGTTAAAGACAATTAGGTTAGTGGTGGCAGCCATGGACAACAAAGTGAGTCATTATATGCATTATTTCGTGTTTCCCTAGAGTCCAATCCGCTGTTGCACTGCCTTCTAAATCTTACAAGCCATGCTGCTTGAAATCTGGCAACACAGGAGGTAGTCCTATCTGTGGTGGTCTGTGGGAAGCATTTGAATACGTTTTTATTGCAGATAATTTTCTTCATCACAAATACTGACTTTATTTAGGCCAAATCAGTAGGCCTATATTACATAGCCTATACTTGTGATGTGCATAATAACGTAACGTGCGGTGACTCCACATATCTGAAGGAATTCGTAGTTTTCTGTGTCTCCTCATTATACGTTATGATGTCGCGTTTTTTCTTATTTTATTGGTAATAACCTCACTTATCCTGTTAGGCCTGAGAGCTCTGTTATTTGACCCACAACAGAGTCATATTTTATTAAGCTGCTACACTTCTTTGGGTCATTTTGTACCACCACTGAGCTAGTTGTCTCAGGTATAATATAACCTAGAACACTGATATCTATCTTCTTGTCACATGCACTTTGTGGAAGACTATGCCCATGACTGTCACTGAAAAGAATAACTTTGCCTGATTCCTTGGAAGCACTCGGCTTTCCGTTATTTGCTGTCTAAAAATCATCCATTCGTTCATCCTTGGCTCCAGTGGTGAACTGTGTTGATTCGCCAGGTTAAGGTTTGAATCCCGTTCATTGGCTTCACCAAACTGTAGGAAAACGCTGAATCGATTTTCTAGTAGTAATATTGGGAGAATAGGAGATTGCATATACTACGATTTGGCGTCTACCAGATTGAGATGAATTAGGCCTTCTGTGAGCAGCTTGATATTTTGATAAAAGTTCATACCAGTAAAAGTGACTATATTTCTCTTCAATTCTTCTTTAATACCAGCCAATTCTTCCTGAAGAACACTAATATCATACCGTACCTCTCTCTTGTATTCGTTTGTAGATGGTAATAGCTGATGAACATGAAAATATTCTATGAAAAACTATTCTCTGGTGTACTCAATTAGAGGTGACGGTGTATATAAATATCTCATTTTGTACACGGTTTTTACCTTCTCTATGCTCTCCAGTTGCTCTTCAGGTGTGTCCAGATGTTCTCTAAACCATAGGCGATGATGACTGGGATTACTTTAAGCTGAAATATGCTTAATTTGCGATGATTCTGATGGAGTTCATTGCTTTATTTACGACATGTTGATAGCCGATAGGACTACCGATGCGATGTTTCCAGATTTAACAACATGGCTTGTAAGAAATAAAGAAGGCAGTGGCTGTTGTCATTGTATCTGTGCTATATAATTCCATCCAGATGTCCCTCTTTTTTGCGTATAACACTTTCATGAGACTTTAATATACGGTGGTAGATGGTAGGTACAGTTATAGTTGTAAGACTCTAATATAAAAGGTTTCTGTTACCATATAAGTTAGAGACAAAAGAGTGAACTTTTGATGCTACGCACATTGTGCGCATTCCCGGTATCATTTGCATGTGTATTGCTTCTCTCCAGCCTCTTAACCTCGTGTTGTAATGTTCATCCGCGCTATTTAGTTCGGCAATCTTTTTAACGTAAGTACACAATAGGGATGTAGCGAACTAGAACCAACAGATGTCTCCACTGCTCTAGCCGGTATGCGCTAGCCGTTCGTCACTTGTTTTTCGAGTTGTCGTCTGCTGGTTCAATGCTTTTAAATGGCGTTTCATCTTAGCAGACTGAAAAATACGTTCGAACGTTTCTATTTCTGTAGCGGGTAAAGCGCTACTAATCGCATTTCTTTGTATACTGGAGACTTCCAGAATATATTTACGTGAAAAGGCTTAAAGAAAAATTGCAGAAGATAGACGATATATAAGTCGAAAAGAAGGAAGAATAAGCTGACAAATACTGTGAGAAATGCCCGCTATTAACTACATTACTTTATTCCCGACATACAAAATCTTATGAAGATATGAATATTTGTATACAGTGCTGCTATTTTGGCGATTGGGTATAATTCAAAGTAACTAAAAGAATATACCTTTAGGGATCAGACAGTAAAATACTAATTGATATAAGGTGAAAAACACTGATATCTTATGGTGTGTATTCGCAGACATTTTAAATATTACTTATTTTCTATATCAAATGCGTATTTAGCCTATACCGTCATATTAAAAAGTATTCAAAATCAAAATATTCAAATATGTTTATATCACGAAAACTTCCATTTCGTGTCCAGAATAGTTAAAAAAAGATAGGAACTTGAGAATCGATTAGACCTTTTTCTGTTTTATTGTCATTCCTTCTTATTCCTTGTATATCGGTAGGGGGTCGCGGAGCCTCTGTAGGGGGTTCGCGAGAGGTCGAGAAAACTTCAGTTTTTTTATACAACATCTAATTTGTGAGACTTAAATAAAAAGTCGATAAGAGTTAAAATTATTATATTTAACAAAATTTCCATATAATCAATCATACAAGTCAGAAAAAATGCTAGTTTAAAACATGTTATTACAAAAATAAAAATGTGTTTAAATAGAAAATGATTACATCTGTGCTTGATTATCTTATATAGCAGTATGTATTGTTAACGCAAAATGATACTCTTTATGTTATTTACACAAACTCATTAACAAGAAATAAAACCTTCGAGTAATCGTTCATTTTAATGTGAAGGTTGCGCTTGAGTTTGCTCAATTAATTTCTCCCATCGTGGATCCGTTTTTGCCACATTAAGTATTAAATCGTTTTCCAAATTTAAGCGATTTCTTAGTTTACATTTTATTCGCGCCATTGAGGAAAATGCCAACTCGCACAAGTACGAGGTAGAAAATGGAATCAAACACTTCAAAGCCTCGGTTGTTAATTCCGGGTATTCTGTTCTTCTTTTTAACCAAAACGTATCCAAATTTTCAGACTTGAATTCCAAGTGTAACATCCCATCGGCAGATAGTTCCAGCAGATTCTCTTTGAGCTTAGTTGCTAAATTTGCCTCGTTTATAGCTGCATTTAAAAACGGATTTAAGATCCATCTTTGCCCAGTGTTATCCGATATCTCTTGCAGTGAGAAGTAATGACACAATTCTTTCTTCAAATTATGTAACACCATTTTCATACCAGATATATATGAGTTGATGTTGATCTCGCTTCCGACTTCATCAATGAAAGACTGTGTGGACGAAAATGAATCAAAGTTGTTTTGATTTATAGATGATGACCACAATTCAATTTATTTTATAAAGCCATGGAGTTTGTCTTTTGCTGTAATGACATTTTCATCACGCCCTTGAAGACTTTTATTCAAGTTATTTAAATGTTCAAATAAGTCAGAAAGAAAAGCCAATTTTAAAAGGAATTCCGGGTCAGAAATGAATTCAGAGTAATGTGACTTGGCTTGCTGTAAATATACCAATAGTTCAGCGCGAAGTTCCATAACTCTGGTCAGTACTTTGCCTTTTGATAACCACCTAACCTCTGTATGGTAAAGCAAATTGCGGTGTAGTGTCCCCATATCTTCACAAATGATTCGAAACAATCGAGTCTGCAACGCTTTTCCTTTAATAGAATTTACAATGTTAATAACAATATTAAGAACTTGACTGTATTCTTGCGGTAAGGATTTGGCTGCAAGAGCTTGGCGATGGAGAAAGCAATGCATCCAACAAGCGTTTGGCATCTGTTCTTTCAGTCTAGCAATAAATCCACTCTTCGCACCAGTCATGGCTTTTGCTCCGTCACTACAAATAGCAATGCATTTTTGTGCCCAATCGATATTCATATCTTGCGTAGCTTCAAGGAACATGTCATGCAAGCATTGACCTGTAGTATTTTTGGGAAGTGCCTTGCAAAATAGTATTTCTTCCATTATTATTTCATTGGATTCAAAACGCACAAAAGCTACAAATTGCGCACAACCCGCAATATCCGTTGATTCATCAAATTGCAAGGATACAAAAGAACTTTTCTTTATTTTTTCTATGACTTGATCACGAACATCAGACGCCATATTGCTTATCCTGCGTTGAATGGTTTTGTCAGAGAGAGGTATACTTTTGAGCTTTTCGACCTCTTGCTTGCCAAACATAATCTCTGCTATATCTAAAGCCGCTGGTAAAATCAAATTTTCGGCAATACTGTGAGATTTCCCTGCTTTAGCCACACGAAAAGCTACTCGATAACTAGCGAGCAACGCTTTCTCATTTAGGTTGGACATTTGTCCTATAGCAGTTTTTTGATGTTCAAGAGCTTTTAATTTTCGCTCAAAAAATTCCACGGGTTTATTTTTTTCATTAGGATGTTTTGTGTTTAGGTGGCGTACCAACTTCGATGGCTTCACGCTTTCTCTTGACAAAATTTCAAAGCAAATTACGCACTGCGGTTTACTGTCAATCACAGTAAACCCAAATTTTAAATAATTGTCGTCATAAAGACGTTTTTTCTTTATTCCACTACTCCCGCTAGACGTTGATGGTTCTGATGATCTTTTCAGGAATTTATCCATTTTCAATTATAACAACTCAAATAAATACGTACCGTAAAACAAGTGGTTTGCGCTCTTCAAACAACTAAACAGCAGACATGACCACGCGTGACTTACGCTCACAAATCAGTCTATAATTACTCCAACTCCAAGGCACCTTACAGTCCACATAACACCGAATTTACACTTCTGAATCGTTTTCACTTATCGGGATTGCTTCTGATTCGACTTCCTTCGCTGTCTTGCATCAAACTGCCATGGCCGCGGTTGACCGCCGTATTTATAGGCCAGTGCATTCTAGCGAGAATTATCTCGAAGCGTAAAGAAACGTCTCGAAACTTGTGGATCTTTCGTGGACTACCAGCGCCATCTGTTGCTAACATCCGGAACCTGCACTAGTTCCTAGTGTTGCCAACAGATGGCGCAAATAACGCAAACGCCTAAAATTGTTGTAAGTATTACATATTTTTAACATACATGGAAAAAGGGGTTGGGGGTCGCGAAATATTTTTTGATACTAGGGAGGGGGGGTCGTGTCAGGAAAAAGGTTGAAAAACACTGTACTAGACCATCGTTACATGATTTTTATTTCTAGTTATGAGACAAAATATTAAGAATATTTCATTGCATAGCTGAATATAAAGGCAATTTATTTTAAATTTAAGAATTATCATACGTTAAGTTATATAGCCTATTAAATTAACAACGCTATTGTCACAATTTTTACTCGGGGCAGTCAATCTAACTTGGCTATTTAGAAATCATGGAATTTATATTTTGATCTCAGATGCAAAGAAGGCTACACTAACAGTAGGCCTAATATACACATATTTATACAGCAAAGTAAAATAAATAGGCCAAAAATAACTAAATTAATTAAATAGGGAAGTGATATTTAAATATAAAGGTGCACATTTAAATATAAAGGTGCACTAAGATAGAATTTAACTAAAGTATAAAACTAACACAATGTACTGTAATCATCATTGCGTTACTTCGTAATTTTAATTTATTTGTATTTTTTTGCAATTTACTCTATTTTTAAATGGCCCTTAACATCTTCTGAATGCTCACGGCAAATTTAATATTAATTTAAAAATTATAGAATATCCAATCGCCACACTGCATACATTCATAACATATTACTGCAAGTCAGGTACAAAGTAATGTTGTCTATATCGGAAATATCTCACAATATTTGTTAGTTAATTCTTCCTTTTTTGTGTTATTTAGAGCTTTACTGCTCTAAATTTTCTTTCGTCTTATTGACACATAAACATTCTAGAAGAGCCCAGTAAACAAGGAAGTGTTTTTAATAGCCTCGTGTCCTCTATAAAAATGGAAAATTACAAACATATTTTTAGATGTGGGAAGATGGAACGCCATTTAAAAGCATGGTACCTGCAGACGACAACTGGAAAAACAAATGACGAACGGCTAGCGCATAACGGCTAGTACACCCACGCTATCTGTCGGAGAAGTTTGGCGAGCTACATCCCTATTGTGGCTTCTAAAAAGCTAATCCGGGGATTAAATTATTCAAGAAAATATTTATTTTCCTATACGGTGCCTTCCTTAATTTTGTTTCTCTATAAAAATCGGGTCTTCGACACCGGACCCGAGAGTTGGACATCAAGCAAGTGTATCCTGTTTTTTGTGTAATCAAACTGGTCATAAAGCCCGGGATCACTAAGAATGTGGAAGCAAGATCGAGAGGAACAGTCATCTGCTATTCGGGTCGAGAGGATGGTCACACCAGTACCAACTGTCGAAAGGAAAAGAAGAAAGGACTTCAAAGGGGACAAAATGGATTTAAACCTGGAGGACAAGTGCTGAAAAGTTTCAAAAGGAGGAAAAAATGGAGAGTGAAGAAACTGAGCAAAATGAGGAAACTGATTAAGTGAAAAATCTTGGTTGCGGAATGGTGAGAGTTAAATACAGAGCCTGTGTAGGGAAATCCAAATATGTACCTCTGAACTGCAATGTTAAATATGAGTTTAGTGACCATAACCGTTGGTTTTTGGGTAGTGGGTGCAATGCTCATATGACCCCTCATCGTGATGTATTGGACAATTTTGGGCTGACACAGTAGGCAGTGTGAAGGTGGCCAAGAAAGAGTAACCATGTGCAGTTAAGGGTTATGGAACTGTTACAATGAACGTTTCTGATAAATGCAGAGGATGGACTCTTGGACTGCAACGTGGTTTATGGGTACCTGAAGTGAGCGATAATCTCTTGTCAGTGCGTCAACTTGAAAAATCAGGTTTTTGTTTCAACATTGACAATGGGTTATTTTGTGGTTATGATAAACTGAATGGTGACCAAGTGTTCTCTGCCCAAGTTGTGGAGGACGATATGTATGCCTTGGACTGTGATTGGTACGAGATGGACAAAGTTGATTGTATTGGACAAAGCAGTTCATCTGTGCTTTCAACAGAGACCAAACCATGCATCGAGGGAATGACGGTGCTGAAAGCAGTAACACGGGGCATATGGCATAAGCGTTTTGGCCATGCGAACAACATTCCTGACTGTGAAGTAATCCCGAAAGAAAATTCTGTGGACTATAGTGTGTGTCATCAGGGTAAAGCGAAAAGACTCCCATATCCAGAAAGAAAGGAAAAATCATCCGAATTGCTTGAGTTAGTCTATTCAGATGTGTGTTACATGAACCCTGAAAGTAAAGGGGGTGGTAATAATTTTTGTACATTCACTGATGATTTCTCAAGATATAGAGCTCTGGGCTTTTTTAGTTTTTTTTTCCTGCCACTTGAGCGCGCTGCTCTCCACATTCAGGCATTGTGAACTTCCGGTTTCCTCATTCTTGTGTGTTTTCAGTATGAGTTTGGGACGGTTCTCCAATTTTACAGTGAAGGAGTTAAAAAGGATGTTATTCGAAGATGGTGCAACAAATATTTCAAAGTTAACGAAGCAAGAGTTGATTGCAAGGTGAGAAGGTCTTCTGAAACGTTTGCTAACTGTTTTAATATGGTGCAGTATGCCTGCGGTCTCCAATATTTTTTTTCGATTTTTTTCATGTTTTTTTGAAGTGAAACTTCTTTAGCCGCGATAGGGGTAAATCCAGAGCTTGTGTCACGCTCAAAAATCGTCACGAAATTAGTTTCACATTCAAAATCGTTACGAAATTAGTGAGGTGTGACGGAACGGACTGCACAGAAAACAATCAACTCAATGATTAGGAGTAATCAACTGCTATACGATTTAAAGGATCAAATTAAAAAAAAAAAAAAAAATTCAAAGATCCAAAATCCAAAATTAAAAAAATCCAAAATTTAAATATTAAAAAATCCAAAATTTAAAAAATTAATAAATTGAAAAATCTAAAAATCGATAGTCCAAAATTAAAAAATCCAAAAAATAAAAATTCAAAGATGCAAAATTTAAATAATCTAAAATTAAAAAATCCAAAATTTAAAAAGTCCAAAAACCCAATATTAAATAGTCCAATAATGCAAAATTGAAAAACCCAATTATCAAAAATTAAAAAAGTATTAAAAAATTAAAACAAGTTTCACTTCTGTCGCGTGGCGTTCCACGTATATTTTTTTACAAATGCATGAGCTTTATCGTATCATAGCTTATTGAACACAGTCTAATATACGACGCTGTTTGTTTTGGTTGCAGGTTGCTCTGGCGAGAGAAAAATCCGGATAGGAACTTTGCCTTATTCGAAGTTGAGCTTATAGAACCAGTTTCAGTTTCAGTTTCAGTTTATTATTAGCTGTAGATTCCTTAAGAATTTCAGCTTCGTCATTAAATTACAATATACTACAATAAAAACAATTACAATATAATATAATAAAAATGTTAGAACAATAGTGCTGGTAGCTATAAGTAGCATTTCAGCGTCATCATTAACTTACAATATAATACAATAAAAAACAATTACAATATAATACAAAAAAATATTAGATCAATAGTGCTGGTAGCTATGTCAGGTAGCTACATGACAATTCAGTATACAAAATTAGTCAGATTAACCCTACATTTATCATTAATTCTATTATCATTTTTTTGCCGTTATATGACAATTCTATCTGTTGTAGCAACTTATCGTTATTAATTATTTTTACAATTCTTCAATATTGTACAAGCATTTATTAATAAGAAATTTTTTAAGTTGGCGTTTGAAAGTTGTGCCAGATAGTGATTTTAATGTTGTTGGTAATTTGTTGTACAGTTTAACTCCTATCACACTGACATCTTTATTTGATATTTGTTTGGTATGTATTGTCTTGTGATAGTCTTCTTTATTTCTGGTATTGTATTGATGAGTTTCATTATTTTTTATTGGTTGTCTTTCAGTAATAAACATAATTACACGATATAGATATAATGAGTATATAGTTAGCATAGCCTATTGTTCAGAATAAATACATCCCTACATGATTCTCTAGGTGCAAGGTTATATATTATTCTTATACACTTCTTTTGTAGAATAAATAATTTTTGTGTATATGTCTTTGCTGCACCACCCCACAGTTCTATGCCGTATATTATATGTGGGTACCAGAAAGTAGTCTACCCACGACTTTCCTTCGACAAATTCATTCAAGAAAGAACGGCTTAAACTTTTCGACGAAGACTCCATAACCACTTGGCTCGAAAAGCGTAGGGCAGGCAGCAGTATGAAAGCTGGCCGGACTCTAGCAATTAGAAAATTCATCAAGTGCATTGAAGTGAACGTGTTGATGGACAAAAACAACGTTGAGTTTGCTATCTGCAAAGCACATAACCTAAAAATTTGTATGTGGTTTGTTGTTTACTCAATTATAATACAGATTGGCCATTTTATCGGTTACGGGAGAAATTTCGATTGACATTGACATTCTTAAATGTTAAAATAAATTGGCAACAAAAATTACACTGAAAAGATGAAATGCTAATTTAACATGCCTAAACGAGGGTAAGTTGGTCGGGTATACTTATTATTTCATAGGCTTATATATTTTTCTCAACATCTACTATATCAAAATTATCTTAATCACTCTAGAAAACATGCAATGCTCACCATAACTGCTCAAAGGAACGTTAAAATCATCTTCTGTGAAGTGACAGCTGCAAACACGAGAAAACTGGGAAGGTGTTTTTCCATGGCGTAATTTTACCATCCATTCTTGAAAAATAGCCTTTTCTTTTGGAAAACTGTGAAAACTAAGTCCTCAATTTTTGTTTCCAACGGCCGAACAGCCGAGAACATAGGAGTTAATCGGCATAATTACTTCCAAAACAAGACACAAAGCACAGAACTGTAGTGTAAACACGGGCCTCTGAGATCACCGGAAGTGGATAATACCTCATTCTCGGCGGCCATCTTAAAAGCGCAGAGCTCTATAGTGAAGTTAGTATCTTAAAAGGGGAAAATGATGTTTGACAGTTTTTTTATCTTAAAAGGGGAAAATGATGTTTGACAGTTTTTTAGAGTACAAAAATAGAGCTGAGAACTTGTTGGGCACAAAAATCAAGTATTTTCAATCTGATAATGGGAAGGAGTATAATAATGAAAAATTTAAATCCTTGTGTAAGACTGAAGGTATTTTTCATAGATTTTCTATGGCAAGTGCTCATCAACAGATGGGAGTAGCTGAGAGGTTAAATCAACAGTTATTAACTCTTGCTAGATGCATGCTTATTCATGCTGGCATGACAGCTACTTTCTGGTGGGAAGCCATAGACACTGCCTGTTTTATAAAGAATAGGTGTGTATCATCAGCTTTAAATGGTAAAATACCTTACGAGTTGTGGTTCAAAATGCAATTGAATGTAGCGGAGCTTCAAAGAATGAAAGTGTTTGGTTGTGAAGCATGGGTATTTAAGAACACTGCAAAAGGTAGTAAAATGGAGTCAAGGGCAGAAAGATGTATTATGCTTGGTTATCCTAAAGACAAAAGAGGCTATCGTTTATGGAGTGTAACTGGTAACTGTGTAATACAATCCAGAGATATCAGATTTGAAGAGAGCATTTTCCCAATGAAAGACAAAGTTAAAGGCAATTCATATGTAAAGTCAGTAGAAACACCTGTTATAATAAATGTTACTGAGAATGGTGATAATTCTGATATAGAAATAACAAACGACGAGTCTGATGATGATGATACTGGGGAAATTTCATTAGGTGAGAATTTATCTGATGTTCAGAGTCTAGGGGGAGTAGGTCTAGGTGAATTACTTGATATTCCTAATGAGGTAATCGAACCTTTTATATCTGATGTTCAGAATCTAAGAGGAGTAGGCGAATTACCTAATGTTCTTGATGCAATTGAACCACCTATACTGCGATCTGAGAGGGTTAGAAAACACAAAGAAGTGTGTAATTGTTGTCAGTCAGCTGTTTTCAATAGTAGTTGTGAATTATGTGAACCTAAAACTGTAGAGGAAGCGTTTAGTACACACAGAAATGGGTGGGTTACATCCATGGAATAGGAAATGTCTATGTTAATGGGAAACAAACCTTGGGATCTTGTTAAGAAGCCCATCAATTGTAAATTAATTGGTACCAATTGGGTTTTTAAGGTTAAAAGGGATCAAGATATAAAGATACTGAAGACATACGTGAGGCAATTGACAATCGACAACTGACAATATTGACTCTGTTAGACTTCAGTAAAGCATTCGACTCTGTAGACATCGACTTGATGTTACTCAAACTAAAATTTCTTAATTTATCGGATAGTGTTTTTTGGTGGTTCGGGTCTTACCTTTGTGGGTGCCGACAATCAGTTTTAGGTTTAATTAGCTCTGCTCGCTCTCCCTGGAGAAATTGTATGGCCAGTGTTCCGCAGGGGTCCGTCCTGGGTCCTCTGTTATTCACTATCTACATAAACGACATTACATAGACTATTAACCATTGTAAATTTCACCTCTTTGCAGACGACTTACAGATTTACACGCACACTACTCCTGAGCTGTTGGATGATACAATCGACAAGGTAAACAACGATCTAAGTTCTCTCTCACTCTGGTCAGCCAAATATGGACTCAAACTAAATCCCGACAAGACAAAGACAATCATCATTGATCACCATCGACTACTAAATACCATCGATCTAAACGACGTCCCTTCGGTCAAGCTAAACGATATCGCTATAGAACACACGGATTCTGTAAAAAATCTTGCAGTTTATTTTGATAAGAACCTAAGCTGGAATGTTCATATTACAGAGCTATGTAAAAAAAATCTCTTCTATAATCTATTCGTTTATGCGCTTTAAAAATTTCCTGCCATTGAGATTAAAAAACATCCTTGTTGACACACTCGTAATGCCACATTTCGATTACTGTGACACCCTACTTTCAGACTTAAACGTAAATCTATCACAAAGACTTCAGCGACTTCACAATGCTTGTGTGCGTTTTATCTGTAATGTACGTCGACATGATATTTCACCCTCTCTGGAGTTCTTGTCTTGGCTACCTCTTCATGAACACAGAAAGCTACATTCTCTTTCAATGCTTTACAAACTACTTCACACTAAAATTCCTCCTTACTTGGCCTATCGTTTTCACTACCTATCAGATTATCATGATCTCGGAACAAGATCCCATCAGAATACTACCTTATCTATTCCCCCACACAATACTGTATTTTATTCTTCATCCTTCACTGTCGGGACAGCTCGTCTGTGGAATTCCTTACTTGATAATATAAAAGACTGCCGAACACTCAGAACGTTCAAATTGAAGTTAGTTGATCACTTGACCACCAACCATTAACATTTATATGATATACTGCTTTCATGTTAAAATTGTTGCTTTTGTATTAGTATCATTTATTTTTATTTTACTTTTCTTCTTTTCTACCCATTATTATTAATATTATTATTATTATTATTTTTCTCACTAATTTTTTTTCTACTCACTATGTTGAATTTCCATTATTACGCTATAGTTTGATATAGTCTTAATTATAGTTTTCACCAACATAATCTACGTCTATATAATATAATCATGTTTATCTTTTTATTATTATTATTTTTATTCTTAATTAGATTATTTGGGAAGGTTTGAATGTATCCACCTCTGGTTAGTGGAAGAGAAGGCCTTAACTACACCAGAGGGAAATATAAATAAATAAATAAATAAATAAATAAAAGATGGAAATGTTACACAATTTAGCAATTTAGCCTTGTAGCACAGGGTTTTAATCAGATTCAAGGAATAGATTACTGGGAATCTTTTAGTCCAGTTGTGAAACGGAAAGTAATCCGTCTGATGACCGCTCAAGCTGTAATTAATGATTGGGGGTGCCATCATGTAGATGTCAAGTCAGCCTATCTTAACAGTGAAATCAAGGAGGATCTTTATATTAAACAACCTGAAGGTTTTGTTAGTGAGAAGTATCCCAAATATGTGTAAACTTAACAAAAGCATGTATGGACTTAAGCAAGCTGGGAGGGATTGGAATGACCATTTGCATAAAATATTAACCGATTTCAGATTATTTAAATCTATTAGTGATCAGTGCCTCTATGTTCATCCAAACAAGACATTGTTTGTGACTGTTTATGTGGAGGACCTTGGACTTTGGGGGCAACAGGAGCGAATTAACTCATTTATTAAGAAGTTGTCAATGAAATTAGAAATAAGAGATTTAGGTTTTCCAACTAATTTCTTGTCTGTCAAATTTCTTAAAGATTGTGAGGGAAATGCAAAGATGAACCAAACAAATTATATTGAATCTGTTGTCAAAATATGGTATGCTAAATTGTAAGGGATTGAGAACTCCTTTACCAGTACCAATGAAAGACTCAAGTAAGCCAAAAATTTGTGATGTTCAACCTTATGATGTTACCTGTTATAGAAGTCCTGTAGGTAGTTTACGCTATATTGCTAATATTAGTCGCCCTGATATCATGTTTTCTGTATGCAAGCTTAGCCAGAAAAATGAGAAACCTGACCTATGTGACTGGAGGGAGGTAAAACACCTCTTAAGATACTTAAAACAAACCAAAGACTTGTCTTTGTGCTATTCAAACAGTGAAAAGTCACCTGTTAAAGTGTACGTAGATGCTAGTTGGGCAAAGAATAAGAGTGATGGAAAATCCATTACTGGATATGTAATTATTATGGCAGGAGTTGCCGTTATCTGGAAAAGTGTTACTCAAAAGAGACTCTCTTCATAATAATGAATCTGAGGTCTTAGCCATGGTAGATGTGTTAAGTGAGATTAAGTGGCTAGATACCTTTCTCTCAGATATTGGTCAAAGCAATTATCTTTTGAAGCTTTGTGTAATATTTGCTGATAATCAAGGTGCTATAGATATCTCAAAGGGAGAAAGCATATCAGATAGGACCAGACATTGTGCTGTAGAATCACACTTTTGCAGGAATCAGTAAGAAATAAATTTGTTGAGTATAAGTATGTATTCACAAATGATAATGTGGCTGATTTATTAACCAAGTCTTTGTTAGCTGATAGCACTCTAAAGTTTTGTGATATGTTAGGACTATCATGATTAAATGAAAAAAGGGAGAGAAGAAAAATCTCGAAACGAGGGGGAGTGTTGAAATACTGTTTATATAAAAGGCGTTTCTTGATTTTGTATTTCCCTCTTTTTATTACCCAGTACTTTCCAGATAGTTCCTTTGTTTTTCATTTGTTTTAGTTTCTCTCCGGAAGTCAATAGAGAAAGAGCGCGTAATGGCGAGAAGTAGTGACGCAGCAGATATGTTGGAGTGAATGTTATCTTGTTCTCAATATGTTTAACCTGTTTTCTTGTGAGAGGATAAATGTACAGAGTTCATTGTAAGATGGAGTATTATAAATAAATTGAGTAAAGTGTTTTTGCAATTTGTTGTTTTAATATTCTACGAGAACAAGAAGATTTTTGATAATTACATTCAGTAATATTATTCACACTTGAAAGCTGAGACACAGTAGTAGTAGATGACATCAAATGTTCAAAAATAATTTCATTAGTATGTTATATAGGCTTAACCTGCATTAATTATCAGAAATTGTTGCTGATGTGCAATTTTTCTTAGTTTCCAGCCCAATGATTCTGTAGATTCTTTTAATTTTAATTTTAGAGATGCATTTAGGCCAAAATATGCCATCTTCAGTCGTGGATATCCAACACTAGAATAATATAGAATGGTATAAGAGTACTTACGTCTTAATGGATCTGTTGTGGATATGGCCGGTGGATATGAATAGAAGTTAATTTGTAATGAAACTAATACAGGGAGGCCATTTAATGCGGAAACTTTTTAACAGCGTTGCCCCTGCTCACACTTTCCCCGCTGTTGTGCTTGCACCGGCAGGGACCGTGTTCCGTTACTACCGGCAAAGCAAGACTTTAGAAACAATACAACCAATTTATTATCAAAATAGGCCTACATGTAGAGGCTTATTACTCACCATTTATTTGAGATACTGTTGAAAATGACCCCCGTCAGCAGTAAGACATGCCTGACATCATTAAAACAAATTATTTGCCACTTCCTTTAATTCCGCTTCTGTAATACACTGCACTGCACGTGTTATTTTGGCCTTAAGTTCTTCTAAGGCATGAGGATTATTTCGGTATGTCACAAACTGAACCTGTTGTACGCCACTTTTTCATCAACTTCGAAAGACACGATTTTGTAGGGTTGGTACACTCAGGTTATTTACCTTCTATGGTTATTTCTCAATAAGTAACATTCCACCAAATAAATTCGCTGTTCAACCGTACACATTTTCGATTATTGTCTTATGTAACACACAAAACAATAGACAAGCGTCTCACTACAAGACACCGAAGGAACTAACCGTTTGTATGCTTTGTGCAATGCTAGCGCGGCAATGCGGCAGTGATGCGAGGTTTCCTCATAAAATGGACTAACTGTATTAGCGCTTCTGAAACACCTACCCCTGTAACATCCGACTGATCATGTGACATCACGAAACCTGCCTGACCTTCTGACTGCCTGGTTAAGATCACGAAGGCAGGTAGGTAGATTCTACATTATACTAAACACAAATCAACTCTGAAATTGTTGCATAACCTTTCTTGATGTGCCAAAAGCATATGACAATATAGGACATTAAGACATGTTTGCTATCTACCAATATGCCGAATAACTTAAGAAATTTAGTAATTGATTTAATCCATGATAACAGTATTGAGGTTCAAGCCGGTATTAACAAAACCAAAAATATATCATTGCATAAAGGAGTTCATCAAGGATCACCATTATGGCCAGGACTTTTTAACTTGGCTATTGATGACACTATTAAAGACTTAGAAGATCCTGAAGTTGCAAAAGAATATGGGTTTAAATGAAGATCCGTCATCGACAGTATTTCTGTCTTAGCGTTCGCTGACGATATTGTTCTGATCGGCAAAGATGAAGAATCTGCACAAGCACTACTAGATATGGCTATTAGCAATATAAATACGATAGGACTTAAAGTCAACCCTTTAAAATGTCAATTAACTAACATTAAATCAGGGAAATTAAGTCAGGATACTGAAATACCGTTGGGAGAAACAGTACCCTTAAATATCTTGACGTTACTTTTCATGACGAGATCATCTTAGAGAAGAATAAAATAATAAAACACCTGGATGCCGACTTAAGCACCCAAGCTGCATCTAACTGAATTTTCAGTAAACTGGTAACTTTGATTTTTCCAGATTCATCAATCTACTGCACAGATACATGGTCGTTGCATTCACTCATTCTTCTGAATTTGCCAAATAGTTTCTCTAAATTATCAGTCTAAAAAGTACCTAGTAACACACAGTAAAAGCCTAAAAATTTCACCAAATACTCAGCTAACTCAATGATTGTCTCTGTTTTGTATGGAGAATTCATGTGTAAATTCTTTAATTAGCTTTTCAGTATCATCCCACCTCTTCAACCAAGAAATAAATGACACTAAAAACTGCATATTTTGCTGATCTGAACTTCCAATAAGACCCGCAAATACCTGCCTTAGATGATTACCCTTTTTTGGCTGTTTCACACTGACTGTCATCCACCACTTCTTGATTATTTGTAGCCACTCCTTTCGTCATCAAACAATGTCACAACCAATCTAACGTTCTGTAGCTCAACATTATTAGGATAACACACCTTATAGGATAGCCCAGGAGCATATTTCACTATAGATTATTTTTCTTCCTCATACATTTTGGTTACTTGTTCAAACTTGCAAGTATTAATAACTTGCTCATCGCTAAATGATGGGAAAGTGAAAGTTTGACTTCTTTCATTCAACCAGTTGTTCTTTGTTCTTAAATATATGCACTGTATCAAAGAACAAACATATTTTTTCTACTCATCAAAGGGATTAACAATGAATGTATGAGTGGTACTATTTTACTATCTTGTCTCAACAATTTGAATAATTTCATATTTGAGAATACTGTTGTCTGTAATAATGCTGTCTTAAAGCCTACTTCTTGTAGCAATTGCAAAACCTGATGTGTAACATGGCACAAGAAATCAGCATCTGAATTTTTTACAGGCACAAGAGCAACTACAGTAGCGCCGATGCTTCTATGCCGGTGCCCTTGAACAGGGGCTGGTGAAGCGAGTTTAGAACTGCAAGCATTAACACGTGACTTACCGGCTCAGCTGAGATCCTCGTGGCTCCGCTCGTCAGCTGTTGGACCATTAAGTAGAATAATTTCAATAAGTAATTTGCAGTATTTCCGTGGTGCACTGAATATGCGCTCAATATATGCCCAGTAGACGTATAGGCGTAAAGGCTATGGAATGTTAACACATTTCACTTTCGTCTGATAAAAATTCTACTCCAGACACACTACCGTGAGAGTCATTATCACTATCATTGTCATTGTCGTCACTGAAACTAGTGTCACTGTCTCCTCCAGCTTGAATAACAAAGTTTTCAATCACGTCTTCAACAATGCCCTGCTGTTCAATATACTGATTTTCAATTTGTTTCACATGGTCGCAAACATTTTTCCACTTCTCTATACCAATATCAGTAACTCGTTGTTCACACAATTTCATGACGTCATCTAATTTAAAAGATGTATTTTGACCGGCTACCCATTGTTTAATGTCGGCCCAAATCAGTTCTATATGGTTTAGATCTGGCGAATATGGTGGTAATCTGACAACAGTGTGCCCATGCATTGCTAACATATTGTCAATAACGTAAGTCTTACGGATGGGCTTGTGCAACTTTACAAGGCTGTAGAGTTCTACTTTCAGCATTTTATCGTTATACGGCACATTATTTAATCGGAGCCATTCTTGCATTGCATTCTTACTGGAAGAACTTGTAGGGGCTTTATGCAATTGCACATTATGATAAGGTGCATTGTCAATTACCAAAATCGACTTAGGGGGCAAGTTGGGTATTAATTTCTCATTTAACCATTTTGTGTAATTTGCTGCATTCATTTCGTGATGATAATCACCGGTTTTTCGGTTAGATTTAAACATGAGAAATGCGCCAGGAACAAAACCATCTTCACTTCCCGCATGTATAATAATTAATCTTGCCCCTTTTGAAACGGGTACCACCAAGCCTGAAGTGCTGTCATCGCTCCAGTTTTTTGGTCCTGTGTGAGTGGAATGAATATAAGTTTCATCCTCGTAAATTATAGGCCTGCCTTCTTCTCTGAATTTATTTATTGCGCGCAAATATGATACACGCAGATTTTGAATATCATGTCTTCCCACTAATACGGCTCTGTTATTCCTTGTTTTTCTCCACTTGTATCCCATCTCGCGTAAAACAGATTTTAAGCTTTTGCTACCTCCATTAAATTTTATGGATTCTCGAAGTTTCGGCAACAATTTGCTGATCGTTGGTACTGTTTTTTCATTTATATAAAACTTATTTATTGTTCGTCGTATCACACATTTATCAAACTCGTCAATATTTGTAACGCGCTTTGGTACATTATGTTCTTTACCTGGTGTTCCAAAGGAGGTGCCTTCTTCTGCACATTGCTTCCCTTCATTAATTATCTTTCTTATTGTTCTTTCGGGCACTTTAGTAGCAGCTTTGACTCTCTCTTGGACCTTTTATAGCGTTATTAAAAGCTCCCCAGAAGCAGCATAACTTTTTATAAATGAATGCACATTATACACAATTTCTCGGGTTTGACTGTGCAATGTTTTTCTGCCAAGTTTAGATTGAATTGGTGGCATTTTAGTTTATACTAAATACATAACACGAAAAAAACTAAAACAAGAAACAAGTAGGCCTACTATTCACGATTCACTCAATTTTAAAACAACCTATGCACACACGACGGTGGCGAGACTATACAACTTCCAGATCTTCTTCCAAATTAAATATTTAGTGTCCTGCGCATGACCGGCCGGCTGAAAATGTTCTATACTGCGCATGACTGGCAGGCTAGGCTCAGTGACTGGGTAGAGCACGAAAACACACCGGCAGAGAATTATCGTCTCTGCTGTACATCTGTCACTTTTGAGAATTTTTTTTACGAAAAATGTCTGAACAGTTGGTTGCTGCATCAATGTCAGATCTATTATGGGTCATACATAATAATTTTTAGGAAATCTTCGAACTGCCTCCGTGTTCTCGTGGTTAGCATCACTGGCTACAGATCCATAGGCCCGCGTTTGATCCCTGGTACCTCATCGTATTTTTATGAGGTAGAGGGGTCTGGAATTGGATGCACTGAGCTTCGTGATATAAACTGAGAAGCTATTTGATAAGAGAAGTACCCTAAAATCGTACCTCCATTTATAGGGAATGTACAGAACTTAATCTAGGGTTTTACCAGCCAGGATTACCTACATGGTTGCAATAGCCTTAAGATGAGAATTATGGAAGTTATAAACAAACAAAAAAAAAAAAAAAAATCTACCATAAGTAGAGTGTTCGTACAAGCTACATGTATAATATTTTATTCCATTCAAATGCCCGCTCAGTTCTCCCGCAAGCTTACTTACCGTTTTAGTTATTTCAACTCATTGTGCAATATGGCAGGTGTTTCATGCGTGCTCATGCCATGTGCAACGCTACAAGTGTCTCGAGCTAGCGTCCCTTAGTCCTCAGCCAGAGTTTGTACCGTACAGATGTGTGCGAAGCGTCGCTAAGTTTGGCGGATTTTTTTCGCAACCGTGTTCCCGGGCTCGACACAAAAGACGTTTCACCGCATCTTAAAGTTTCTCTACAAAACTACAAGTTTTCAAGTTTTGTTCACAGGAAGTAGCTTCTCACTTGCTAGCAATTGCTACTGTGTATTTCAATCATTTTAGCAAACATCTAGGTGTTCCGCTAAACTAGGCTCTTTGTTCTCGTGTGCAAACTTTGCTTCACCGTAGCAGAATTCTAATCCTAGTGCTAATATTGATACTACAGTTATTTAGTGTTATTCAAGCTACAGTATCTATCATTACGAGTTCAGTGTATTTTCCAATATAAAGTATAAATTCTTTACATTTATAATCACGTGTCCTTGCTTCGCGCCAAAAATGAACTTCGTCCATATTGTTAAAATTGTAATTTACATCAAAATCATCAATTCTTTCATTTCTCTATTCATACACGCATGTCTACGAAAAGTTCCCACACTTTTCAGACACGTGAAAATTGCTTTCAAGTAATCCTCTCGGTCCGGATATATGTCCTTCCTACATTGTTTGGTACCCTCCAGTTGCTGGAACTTACTTAAAGGACACTCTGAAACTGTCACATGTGCAACGCTTTCCAATTCTAACTTCTTGTTATTTCGCTAATGTGTTTTCTCTGTTACCACGAAAATCACGTATACAGTTAGTGATTTCCGGATCCAGACATATTACGTGCGCTAGCCTATTAGATCGGCGACGGCTCCAGTCAGCAGTGAATCGACGATTTCAGTCAACGATCATCAAGTAGCTTCAAGGCAACGGTGACAACCAGATCTTCACAGCATTCAACGTTAAGCAAGAATTTCACTTCACATCAAGATGGAACAGGAGTTGAAATTACTTGTGAAACGGCATGGCATCATCAAACGAGAACTCACTTCAAAAGGTTTGCGTGGATCTTAACGAAGATACAGATGCGTTTATGTGGAAAGAGCATTTTGATAGTTTGAATGAAATTTGGGACAGGTACGAAGGTATTCAAACACAAATTGAATCCACTTAGAAGCAGAAGCAGAATTAGAGGCATATTTTGAACATAAAGAAGGTACAAGAACTTGCTACAAGGAGATTAAAGCAAAACTAAGTGATCTTATATGTCAACATGAACAGCCAGTTCATAGTGCAAGTCCACCGAACAGTGTACGATCACAGCACAGTGCCAGATCGCATCACAGTGAAAACTTGCAACATAACACGCAACATACATGTCAAAGCTGCACTTCACAATCTAATAAGTTTATATCGCTACCTGTTATACAGTTGCCAGTGTTTAAGGGTGATGTTACTAAGTTCAAACACTTCTACGACACATTTTCGAGTCTAGTAGTGAGCAATGAATCATTAGCTTCGATTAAAAAATATCTTTTGTCATCTCTGAAAGGTCAAGCTCATACTTTAGTGCAAAACTTACCTGTCACCAGTGATAACTTCTCTGTGGGATGGGACTTCGTTTGTGCTCGCTATAATAACACAAGGTTAATAGCCACAGCACACATCAAACATTTGCTAACATTGCTACAAATGCAAAACGATATGTAGCAGAACAACGGAGCCTTCTTAACAGATTTCAGAGCAACTTGAATGCAGTTGAAGCTCTAAATCTAGAAGTTTCATTGCACGACATCATTTTTAAGCAGTTGGTTTTAGATCGTCTATCTGATAGCAATCACAAGGAGTGGGAGCGTAAAATCGACTCACAGCATTTTACGTCTCTCCGAGAGCTTATAACGTTCTTGCGAACTAAAGCACACTCATTAGAAGTTTTAGCAACATCCAACAACACGTCCAGCCCATCAAAAGGAAAAGGTGAGCTGCGATCACACAAGACTCCGGTTAAAGAAACTCGACAGTCTTATGTAGACATATACAGTGATTCCTGTCCTAGTTGCCAAGACAGTCACCGTTTATCAAGGTGCAGTAAATTCATTCAACTTAGTGTGAAACAGTGGAATGTTATAAATTCTAAATGTTTACGTACAAACTGTTTTGCCCCAAACCACAAGAAAGAACAATGCAAATTGAAATCCTTCTGCGACTGTGGTAAATCTGTACATAGTAAATTTCTGAACAGTGGAGACAGAAAAAAGTCTTCTTGGTCAGATCTGATTTCAAATAGCAGCGATCCTAATAGAACAGCTGATGTTCCAGCTAGTTACTGTTCTTTTAAGGAGAAATCTAAACAAGAAGAAGTGCTCCTAGCTACTGCAGTGGTACAACTTGAAGATAAACAAGGAAACTTAATACAACGTACAGCGTTGTTAGATTCAGCTAGTCAGTTAAATATTATAACTGAAGACTTAGCCAAGAAGCTTCAACTACCCATAACAGCTGTCGACACTCCCATTCGAGGCATAAATAGCACCTCATCTTGTGGTCAGTGTTAAGGTCAGTATGCGATCCATGACCCATAACTTCAAAACTGATCTGAACTGTTTAGTATTACCCCACATCGTAAACTTCCTTCTGTCAACATTGATCCAACTAAATTTAGCATTCCTGGTGAAATCCCTTCGGCCGATCCTAAGTTTTACATCCCTAGTAAGGTACAACTACTCATTGGTACCAACCTGTTCTACACTTTGTTAAAGAATGAAACAATAATCACTCCTGATCATCCTGTCCTTAGTAATGCTGAACTTGGCTGGATACTTATCGGATTTGTTCCTAAGTAATTAATTAAAAGCAAGTCACTTTCGCTCAACACAACTTATTTGTAGCAGTCGATAATGTTGACACACAGCTAAGACGTTTCTGGGAGCTAGAAGATTTCCCAAAACCAGTACATAATGAGGAAAGGGAATGTGAACAACACTACGTGCAAAACACTATTCGTGCAGAAGACTGTGTTTTCGTAGTACGACTACCCAAGAATCAAAATGAAGATGCATTTGGTGAATCCAGACACCAAGCCATAAAGCGTTTAGGCCACGAGGAACAAAAATTGCAAACCAACTCTATTCTACGAGAAGATTATACACAATTTCTGCAAGATTATGAATATTTGGGACACATGAAAAAGGTTTCACTCCCACAGCAAGGTGAGAAGTGTTACTACCAACCGCATCAACAAACCCTCTTCTTCTACAAAGAAAACAAGAGTGGTATTTGATGCTTCAGCTAAATCATCTTCAGGCAAGTCATTGAACGATATTCTGAAACTAGGTTCTACAAGAATTGACGACTTATCTTCAATAATACTTCGGTTTAGAACCTACAAGTATGCATTTTCAGCTCACATTTCCAAAATGTACAGACGTATAAGGATCCATGAAGATGATCAAAATGCACAACGAATCGTGTGCCGTTCTAATAATGACGAACCCACGAACGTGTTGATTACTGTAACCCATGACACCGAATCTGCTTCATTTTTGACCATACGGTCCTTGCATCAGCTCTCGATAGATGAAGAATCGAAGTATCCACTCGCTCCCTAAGCAGTGCGAACATCATTCTATGTCGACGACTGTTTAGCAGGACATGATGATCTGCAAGAAGCCCCACATCTTCAAAGGGAATTAATACTCATGCTGGACAGTGGCAGATTTCCATTGCGTTGGTGGTGTGCTAACCATGAATCCTTACTGGAGTCTGTCCCTTCAGACTAATGAGATTCAACTGCCCTTGGCTCTTGATAACAGTGAGAATGCACATGCCCTTGGGTTATTGTGGCATCCTGCAACGGATAATTTCCAGATACAACCCCATCCTTCTCTCCAGAATCATACACAATGTAAACTGACCAAGCGTACTATCCTTTCTGTGATCTCATCCATATTTGATCCTTTAGGCCTTGCCAGTCCAATTGTTATTAACGCCAAGATATTCATGCAATCACTGTGGATTGAAAAACTTGGTTGGGACGAAGAGATACCTTCTTATTTAGCAGAGAGATGCATATCTGCAACATCTTGCCTACCATACAAGTTATGCGTATCCCACGTCATGTTCTTGCAACAGGCACACTGCAGGATATACAAATACATGGCTTTTGTGACTCTTCATAAAAGGCTTATGGTGCATGTATATACCTTCGCTCTGTGAACAGTAACAATGAAGTTACAATTCAGCTATTGTGCTCCAAGTCCAAGGATTCAACTATTGTGCTCCAAGTCCAAGGTAGCTCCATTGAAAAAGAAAACCATACCGCGACTTGAAATTTGTGGTGCATTGCTGCTAGCCAAGCTCTACAGAAAGGTTTTGAGTGACAATCTATATACATCACAGAACTACTTTTGGTCTGATTCAGTGACTGCTTTCTTGGATCAAATCACATTCATATAAATGGAAAACATTTGTGTCAAATCGTGTCTCACAAGTACAAGAATTATCTCAGACTGCAGCCTGGCGACACGTCTCTACACAGGACAACCCAGCTGATCTCATTTCGAGGGGTGTTTCCTGTGAACATCTTTCTGACACTGATTTGTAGTGGAATGGTCCTTCATGGCTTTCGCAACCTACAGCATCGTGGCCTGAGCAACCACAACAATTGAACGAACAAGATTCTACAGAACATGTTCCAATCTGTATGGTATCCACTAAAGAAGAAGATAATTTTATCACACGTTTTTCTAATATACTGCACCTGCAGAGAGTGATTTCTTCCCTACACAGATTTATTTCTGCACCCAGACATGAGACAAGGTTTCATGGACCTCTGAGAGTAGAAGAGTTACAACACGCTCTACAAACTCGTATAAGAATCGCTCAGCAAACTGCATTCGCTAGTGAACTAACAGATATTCACAATGGAAGACAAATACGAGTGACTGTGATTGTCCGTTGTGTACGTATCTGTTAGAAATTCGATACGTTCTTCGGTTCCGTTCCTGGACAAGAATGGTATTCCACGAGTGGATGAAAATTTGGAGAAAGCAGATCTAACACATGATGCATGGCATGAGGTTATCTATCCTTCAAAACATCATCTCACTAAGTTAATAGTTGAGTATGAACTTCTCAAGCTATTACATACTTCTCATCAGCTACGGATCGCAACACTGATCATCTGAGTATCTTCCCTCATTGCAACAAAGGCAGAAATGGTCCTGCTTAAATAACAACGTTCGAGTTGGCACCGTAGTCATCTTGAAGGAAGACAATAGCCCTCCTCTTCATTGGAAGGTGGGTGTTATATTGGCAGTCCTGGTGATGATGGTTTAGTGCATGTAGTATCAGTGCGTATCTCCAGTGGTGAATACAAACGCCCCATAGTGAAAGTTTGTCCTTTGCCTAAGGAATAAGTATGTACTTTATTTCTTTTTGTTAAAACTGGTGCTTTAAGGGGGCCTGTATGTTCGTACAAGCTACATGTATAGTGTTTTATTCCATTCAAATGCCCGCTCACTTTTCCCACAAGCTTACTCAGCATTTTAGTGATTTCAACTCATTGTGCAATATGGCAGGTGTTTCATGCAAGCTCAGGCCATGTGCAATACTACAAGCATCTCGTGCTAGCGTCCCTTAGTCCTCAGCCAGAGTTCGTGTGTGAAGCTGCACTAAGTTTGGCGTTTTTTTTTTAGCAATCATGTGTTCCCGGGCTTGACACAAAAGACGGTTTACCACATCTTCAAGTTTCTCTACAAAACTACAAGTTTTCAAGTTTTGTTCACAGAAACTAGCATTCACTTGCTAGCAGTTGCTATTGTATATTTCAATCATTTCAGCAAACATCCAGGTGTTCTGCTAAACTAGGTTCTTTGTTCTTGTGTGCAAACCTTGTTTCACAGTAGCAGAATTCTAATCCTAGTTCTAATAGTGCTAATGTTGATACTACAGTTATTTAGTGTTATTCAACCTACAGTATCAATCATTACGAGTTATTCAGTGTATTTTTCAACATAAGTTACATTACATAATTCATTACATTTATAACCATGTGTTCTTACTTCATGCCAAAACTGAAAATAGGCTATTATTGTTGGTATTCTCCATAGTTTCACTCAATATTATCTTTATTCATATCTATATTCAATTTCACGTGTGTAGAATAAAGTTTCCATAGTTTTAGGACATGTTATAGTTGCTTTCATGTAAAATTCGTGGATCTCTGTATCCATGCAATTTCATTGAATAAATCTTCATAGACTCTATTATAGATTATATACCACCTATAGTTGTTGGCCTTTACTATGTGCCATTAGTATTTACTCCTTGATTAAAATACACTTGAAGACATATTAGGTTGAGTATGAGACAAGTGAATACACATTAGGTTTCATGGAATTTAACTTTTTAAAAATATTGGTTTATCTTTAGTGATTTTTTGCAAAATGACCTCCGTATAACATGTACAAATTCATAGGTAGATTGATAAATTTATGACCTCCATATAACATGTACAAATTCATAGGTAGATTGATAAATTTCTTCAGGTGACATTACAAATTTAAAAAAAAAAATACACTTGTAAAAAATGTAAACATTTACTTTCATTAAATTACTACAGTAGCTTAAAAGTTCCGGGTTCTGTATTCTGTGTGTAATTCAAAATTAAATTATGGAGGATTTTTTATTTTCAAGCTGTAGGTCTTTAAGGGGAGATACACAGCTTTTTGTGAAATTCATAGGTGAGAAATAGGTGAATTTCATTATATTTTCCCTCATTTGACATTAATAGTTTTTTTAATATATATCTTTTAATGAAAAAGATAATGAAAAAATGATTTCTTAAAAATACTTATACTGTAGATATTCCAAAGATTGTAGATGATGATGTTCATATGATGTTTACAATCAGATAGAAAAAGAATCACTCAAAATTATTGCCATTTGTGGAAATTATCACGGAAATGAAATTTTTGTGCACAAAACATGACCACTTTGTTTAATGATAATAACCATAACTGTAACAGTTTAATTAATTTTGAAAAAAGTATGTTATTGTAGAGGAAGTCAATAAAGAACAGGCCAGAGTACAAAGTTACAGAGCAATTAATTGCTGAGGCAAAAAATAATGAAATTCAGAAATTCATAGGTGAGAAATATGTGAATTTCATTATTTTTTCCCTCAGCAATGAATTCCTCTACAATCTTGCAATCTGACATATTCTTTATTAACTACTTCTACAATATTGCAAATTATTTTCAAAACTAATCAAACTGTTACAGTTATGAGTAATTATCATTTCAAAATGGCAGCCACATTTCATGCACTGAAATGCCATTTCCTTGACAACTTCCACAATTATCAATATTTCTGAGTGATTATTTTTTCTATTTGTTAATATCATATGAAAAAACTATTTACAATCATTCAATTAACATTAATAATTTAATTTTTAAATAAAACAAGAAAAAGAAATTTTTTAAATAAATGTTTTTTAAATATAAGTTGATGATGTTGTTCATATGATGTTTACAAATACAGTTGATGGAAAAAAGAATCACAAAAAAAGATTGCCATTTGTGGAAATTATCATGGAAACGGCATTTTAGTGCACACAACATGGCTGCCATTTTCTAATAATAATTACCAGGGCCCGGATTCTAATGACATGTCATCTTTTTATTGATGCTGCATAGACATTGCCAACTTGTGGATAAATCCTAATCATCATTTCTGTGTGAAGTGAAGTGATCCCTATACAGGCCATGGAGGCCCAGAGGGTTCCAGGAGGTTGGGGCTCCCAGATTTTGGACATTCGGCACATGAAGGTGGTAAGGTTGTCAGCCTTACGCACCGGCCGCCTTTACCCCCAGGATTGCTCCTGGTACTCATTTCTGTTAGAGGCTGAGTCGACCCCAGGCCCATAGTGCCACCAGAAGGATTAGGCCAATTGAAAAATGTCAACGACCTCATCGGGAATCGAACCCGCGACCTTCCGGTTTGTAGCACAGCGCCTCAACCACTACGCCACGGCGTACCCCCATCATCATTTCTAGATTATAGAAATGCATTTTTATTAGGTCATTTTATGCAATTTTATATTTTTAGGGCATTTATTTCAATTTTAGGTCATTATTTTATCATTTGCTTGTTTTTTCACATTTTATTGGGTTTGGATATATTTGCCTTCTGTAATCGGGGAGTTCTTACTGCCGCACCCTGTATTTCTCACCTATGAATTTCACCCAAAGCTGTATGTCCCCCCCTTAAGGCCACAAGGAGATTTTTGAATGGGAGAGGATTTTTATTTAGTCATTTTCATGTATTTGCATTGAGTGTATTAACTTTTTTCGTCGCTAGCGGTGCTGTTATTGAAGTGATGTTTCTTTAATGCAAGAAGGAAAAATTTTGCGTTAAAGTGTTGACATGTCTCAGTCGGAAATGAGAATCAAAGAAATGCCAAAATTTTGTATTATATTATTATTGTTATTAGATTGACTTGGCACCAGAGTTTGCCACCTGCTTGGATTTGAGAGTGCAAACTACTGTTTACCCTCAATAAACAACAATATAATCCGGCAGACCATGAAAGGATGTGCCGAATTTTGACTCACCAGTGTCTCAGTGCCAGTATAAATTTCCATGAGAAAAGAACATTCACAACATTACAGTTATTTACAGTTTTTACAATTATGTACAACCTAGTCTATAACTTTGTGTGTACAATAATAATTTCTTATAAATAAAATATCAGTTTTTAGGTCATTTTTTATAATTATTAAGTCATTTTCTTTAAAATTTAGTGTCATTTTATAGGCCATTTTTCAAACAATTTTAGGTCATCAGAATCCGGGCTCTTATAATTACCTATAACTGTCACAGTTTAATTAATTCTGAAAATAGCATGTAATTGTAGAGGTAGTCAATAAAAAACATGCCAGATTACAAGGTTACAGAACAGTTGACATACAGGGTGCGGCAGAAAGAACGCCCCAATTTGGGAGATAGATATCTATATGATGGGTGGGGGTAGAGGGACGGGGTGAATATTGCCGAACAGCAACTTAGGTGCCGTTTTAGTTTAGACCATGGCTTGGTCAGGAGTGCATCGCACTTATACCGTAGAGCAGTTTATTCAAAATTGGGAGTCGCTGACAGCAACGCAGCGCAAGAATGCAGCATGCCTTTTGCGTACATTTCGGGCTCCAAAGAAGGGGCATCTGAAAGTCAAGGTGTACTAACATTGTCCCCAAACTTTGGAAGCCTTAAGGAGGCAATCCAACAGGAATTTGCTGCTGTTCCGCCCTAAGTGACAATGACTTTGACTTATTTCCTGTTATTCCTAGGTGGAACATAGGGCAGCAGTAAAGTTCCTCCAGCGTACTCTGTTTCCAGCCAACCATTTTACTTCCTTCCAGCTTTTCCCACATCTCTCTGCCTCCTTTTCTACTGATCGCTTCCAAAGTGACAATGAGACATGGACAACTACCGAGAGAGTCTCAATCAGTGTATGAACAATGGAGGTGCCTCTTGAATGATGTTCTCTTCAAAACACATTGATGTAAATGGCATCATGTGTACTTTCAAAGAATTACATAAGTTTTTTCACATTTTATTGGGTTTGGATATATTTGCCTTCTGTAATCGGGGAGTTCTTTCTGCCGCACCCTGTATTTCTCACCTATGAATTTCACCTAAAGCTGTATGTCCCCCCCTTAAGGCCACAAGGAGATTTTTGAATGGGAGAGGATTTTTATTTAGTCATTTTCATGTATTTGCATTGAGTGTATTAACTTTTTTCGTCGCTAGCGGTGCTGTTATTGAAGTGATGATTGTTTAATGCACGAACTTCAATATCCTGACCTCATCTCTAAATTTGTCCAACGTACACAGGAGGGTACCATGGGAATTGAAGTATAGCTGTTGAAAATGGTAGTGATGGTGCCGAAACTAGTTCAGGTAAAATATACCAAAAGCGAAGTTTAGTGTTAATTCAGCTCCTTATATAATTATTAAACTAACTACCTTTCTCATCCCACTTATGGTTGGTGTGTGTGTGTGTGTGTGCATGGCCCAAGGCTCTATTGAATACACTGCCTTAGAAAAACAATGTTAAAAGCAGCAATTGTACTATAAATTATGGCACAATAAGTAATTAATGTGAAAGGGAAAAAGGGTATCATTTTGGTTTCAATCAACAGTTCTTCAGAGGTTATTCTGTGCCGAAGATATGCTCAATATATTTAACAATCAACCTTATAAAAGCTCTACTATGTAAGTGAGTAGAGATTTGTCATGTATACAGATATGTTGCATGTGACAATAAGTGTTTAAATATAAATCAATCTTAGCTAGGAGCTAACATGAAAATCATTAATGATAAAAACAAAAGTTGAGACAAATACCAGTAAATGATACACTGTACCATTAATATCACAGTGTAATAAGGTTAAATGATCTTGTACTCTTATTTCTTAATATATTTCACATAAACGAATGACAACACATAACACATTTCAACACTTAATTTTTTCATGAGCTATTGCGGGCACGGTATGATATGCTTATCAGTCAGCTGCACATCGGTTCTCCTGTTTGTCAAATTTAAATTAAATGTACTTTTATGATCCTAAAATATATTTCACAGGTTTATTTATTTTGTTTAATGTTTAAACAGTTGAACCTCCATATAACAAAGACCGATATAATGATAATCCCACAATTAAGCAATATTTTTCTATGGTTTCGACAAATTTCTCTTCCAGAAAGAAGAAATATGGGCATCGAGTTTATTTCTGAGGAGCACGGCGATCATCTATTCTCAAATGAACTTGTCCAGCACATCTTTTTTTTTCTATATCTTAATTGTCTCTGACATTTAAATGAGTAATTATAGCTGTTCTGTTTCACTGTTGCATCTATGGAAAATTTTTACTCTGCATACCCCTAACATCTTCTAGTAAGGCTTTCTATAAATTCTAGTGTTGCTGTGATACATGAGAGTACAAATGTTTAAAATGAAGAGATCTTTGACCGATGCTAAAATCATGGTCATCTTGGAGGTTTGAGTTGATGAAATAGTTGGTGGTGTATCATCTTCATCAGAGGAGGAGTACACAGAAAACATTGATCGTGATACCAACTCAATAAAGAGCACTGAAGTGATCAAAATGAAAATATGTCAGAAGATGACCATTATTCAGTTAACCATTTCAAACCCAAGTCCATCTCAATGGACATAACTTTCACATCCTAATATTTTCTTTCTGAGAAGGCATATGTTGTTGAACCTGTGTGCACATTCCAAAGGAGATGTTATATTATCTCTGCTTATCTTTGCTGCCATGGAAAAATCCAGGAGGTAGGTACTGTCTGGCTGCGAGCTGAAGGCCGAGCTAGCGTTCCCCCACTACCTTACCATGCGCTTGCATTTACTGTCTATGTCTATACCCCACTATGGCACCAGCTCGGCCTTCAGCTCACAGTCAGACAGTAGGTCCTTTTCCCTTTAAATTTCTGCATTTAAACGTAAGAGTGCTTCCTTTTTATAGGTTTTACTGTATCTTGAATGTTGTAAGATAGATATTTTAGCAAAGGATTGCACCAATGGTGTTATTAGCTTTGATAAATGCATGTACATTGAGATGAACAAATGGTCTCAATGGTTGCTGTTTACATGTGTAAATATAACCTCACATTTTACAGCAAATCTTGTTACTTGCTTGCAAAGTAGGAGTTATTGGTATTGTGCCTTTAAACTATTGCTTTTCTGAAAAAATTATGGCATGGATAATTATTTCAATAGAATAGGTAAAAATTGTGATGTATTCACATTATTTATATTTATTTGTTTTCAGAATACCTCGATTTGGAAAAAGATGCTGATAAAATATTGGAAATTCTAATGTCAGGAGATGTTTCTGAATTGGAATTGTCAGGCAGCAAAGAAGATGAATGTAACATTCCGGTTTCTATTCCGCAAACTGTTAGACCAGGTACGTAAGAATAAAATGTTACATTGTCACTCGATTATAAACATACCGGCATTTATATAACTTATTACTCAGTACCTAGATTAAATGACCATTTTTCCTTTTGGAAGTTTGTTATATGTAGACCACATTTTCATTTGCAGGAGCTAACATACAGAGAGTCCCATGCAAGAGTTGGCGGGCACAGCTCCAACTCCCAAGCGATCGGGTGAAATGAACTATTGGACATTGATAACAACATGAAAATAAGACCAAAGCTGCATGGGACATAGTTAAGAAAGAGATAGGCATAGAAAAGCAAAGCAGCGACAAAAAAGCCACAAAAATACATGATTCTGGGAAGGACATAGAGGAGGAAGATACAGCAAATGCATTAAATGATTTCTTTATAAACATAGTGCATAGAACACAAGACGTCCCAACAACACATGATAGAGCACTAACAAACACATTAAAAGTAATATCTTCATTGGGACCATACAATCCTTTCCATTTCGAACTAGTAACCCCAACAGTGATAAAAAATGTTATAAATACACTAAAACCAAAAAAATCCCATGGATGGAACGAAGAAACTCCTTTCTTAATAAAACAGGTAAAAGAAACTATTTGTGACCCTCTTTCTAAAATTATAAACCAATCTCTCGAAGCTGGGGTTTTCCCAGAAAGAATGAAATATGCAGTAATAAAACCAGTCCATAAAGGTGGAGATCCAGATTTAAAAAATTATCGACCAATATCCTTACTATGTAGTTTTTCCATGATATTAGAAAGAATAGTGCATGCCCAATTAATTATATACATAGAGAACAATAATCAAATTAATCCAAGTCAACATGGATTCAGGAAAAAACACTCGACTAATTCAGCATTAATAAAACTAATCAACGATATTTCTCTTTCCCTAGACAATGCACAAAATACTTCTGCATTAATATGTGATATATCAAAAGCCTTTGACTGTGTGGAGCATAGAATACTACTAAGCAAATTAAAACTATATGGAATAGAAGATGCCTCCTTAAGCTGGTTCGAATCTTATCTGAAAAATCGGAAACAAAAAGTAGGTTGGGACAATGGGAAAGTAATATTATAGTCAGAATGGAAAGAAATTAAATCAGGTGTGCCACAAGGCTCGGTATTAGGGCCTCTTCTATTCATTCTATATACCAATGACCTTCCAAATTTCTTCCAATACGCAGATGATACAACAGTACTACTGAAAGAGGATAATATACAGTCCCTCGGAAGAAGTATCACGCAAGCAATGGCAAACTTAAATGAATGGTTTATAACCAATGGACTTAAACTCAACATTAATAAAACAAATTTAATGTTATTTAAAACCCAATCAAAATCCCATATGGAGTTAGATTTAATGAAATATGTTGATATAAATATACAAAACTCTGCCAAGCTATTAGGTATAATTGTAGATAACAACCTAAATTGGAAAGAACATGTACAATACATCATGAAAAAACTAAACAAAGCCTGCTTCAATATGACATATCTGGCTGATATAACAAGCATGGAAATAAGGAAAATGGTTTATTACAGCTATTTTCATTCAGTACTGGTTTGTGGAATAATTGTCTGGGGAAACTGCAGCGAATGGGAAAGCATCTTCAAAATTCAAAAAAAAAATCATACGAAATATGACCCATTCATCCTACAGGGAATCATGCAGGCCACTCTTTAGAGATCTACAAATACTAACTTTTCCTTCAATATATTTACTAGAGCTTCTAACTCATGTACACATTAATTTTGACCAATACAACACACAAAATACTCACGAACACAACACCAGAAACAAAGACTTGTTAAAATTCCCTTCCCATAGATTAACCCTCCTAGAGCGCACCCCACAATACATGGGCATAAAAGCATATAATAAAATATCAAACGAAAAAAAAAGCATTAAATAGCAGACAATTCAAAATTAAAATTAAAAACTGGTTATTGCAAAGAACATATTACTCAATCAGAGAATTCCTTGAAGATGAAGTAAACATATAATTAATAAAAAAACTAGCAAAAGAAATCATTCCATTATTAGGCACTTATTAATAGCAATAGAAAAAAAAGAATTACATCAGTGTTAGATTTCCCATATTTGTAATCATTGATTTTTAAGTAATATAGAATAACTTAGGCCTAAGCTAGAATATTCCTAGTCTGTAACTTAGCAAGTAAGCACAATTTGACGAGTCACCAGTTTACCAGCCAAAGCTGAACAAATGTAAACGATATGTGACAATAAATTAACATTAACAGACAATATTATTATAGTTATGTCAAGGTTGAATGAATTAAGCGAGTGCAAGGCTATGGATAGTAACTGTTACATATGTAAACAAAAACAGCCTTTATTATCAGCACATGGTCAAAGCAATCTATTCAAAGCTGTGAGAAACGAATGCTAGTTATTAAGGAGATATTTTGGTTCCAATTAGATAATAATGAATGGTTATACGTTACGCCACAAAAGGCAAGTGTTAACAAGGAACCTAAGAATATAATTTTAACAGGTATAGGGAAATTAACTTTAGATAAAAATTGTAAAGGATTTATTTCAGAAGCCATATTAATGGCATGAATGGTAATTAATAACAACTCAACTATAAAGAATACTGATGTTATTTCAGACATAACCATTGAGTATAAGGCCGAGGAAGACTTGCAAAACACCTTGAATTGGAGTGACATTAATTTAGATTTACAACTACAACCTGTAATAACTAATGCAGATGATTTAAAAGCCGCAAGCTACCGTTTATCTTTATTAAAGCAGCAAGAATGGCAAAATAAGCATGAAATATCACATCAAGCCTATTCAGCCATTGTGTACATCATTTTAATACTGTTATGTTTGTATATTACTTACAACGTGTATAGGTATGTAAACAGTAAGACCAGGTGTACTCAGTCATGTTTAAGGGCCATAACCGACAGACCCACTAGGGTTAGCACCAAAATCAGAACAGCTAGCATGACAATCAAGAATGTAATGAAGGTATGCCCATGGAAAGAATTTTACTGGCAAACATTGCTATTGACGAGCCAGGAACAAGTCAAGATGAAGTACGGCGTTCTGCCCGACTTCAAGCAAAAACTTGCTTCTGACACTTTCAATTGAAGTGTAAATTGAACATTCTTTTCGGCAGGGAGGTGTTGGATATGCAGATGAACTGGTTAAGGATCGCTAGAGGCGATAGGGTGTAATAGGATTTTAGAAATAGTATTTCATAATATGAAGAAATAAGCTAAAAGTTAGCATTTATTGTAAGTAGCATTGGGACCGGATGCCAATGAAACCGGACCCGACTTTTTGGCGACAAGGATGTATCTTTAAGGAAAAACATACAAAAAGTCACAAGTAAGTCACAAGTTTTAATGGAATCCTGCTAATAACTTTCTACTTTGTATTGTCAGTGGTACTGCTAAGTGGAATCAGACATCCTATAGGCCTATAAGACACTATCATTTTTTCCTTGTTATCAATCGACGTGTAATACTCCAAGTGAGACACCACGTCTTTGGTCCGGCTGATGGAACGTTAGTCGTGAAGAACACAAGATATTAGCAAAGTGCACGTAACCGTGAAGTATTACGGCATCGGCAGCAGTGTTGGAAGTGCCTGAAGTGAGCTCCGTGAATTTTATAGTTTATAATTATTAAGAAGCTAGTTTCTGAACTATAACGTTTTTTAACTAATTACAATTAGTATACTTTTGTATGTAAATATAAATTTCAGTCAGATAATAAATTTATAGCTCTCATTACTTAACTTTAAATTTCAATAGCCTACTATTCAAGACAAGATGGTGGAAGAATGGATGGATTGTGCTTCTGGCTCTTCAGAAATCGAGTGCTTATCGTGTTCGTATATGAAAACTCTCCTTGAAGAAACAATATGTGAGTTAAAGTCGGTAAAAGCTATAGTTACGATATTGCAAGAAGAGATAAATGTAAATGTGAAGAAATGCTCCGAGAACCTTCACGGTGCCGCCTCACGACACAAGCCGAGAAGAGACAAGAACCAAAGATTCCGGTTGGAATAAAGTCACAACCCATGGAAGAAAATCAGGACACTACAGGCCACAGGAACTGAGTAGTCATTACATTCCTGTTACATCAAATCGATTTGAAGTGCTGACGGAAGAAGATGCTAGGCCCATACCACCAAGAAATGAGACAAACATGAGTAAGCCTAGGTATAAGAAAACAAATCCCAATGGAAATCCGAAGCCCAAGACAACGAAGATAGAACATAAAATCATCATAGTCGGCGATAGTCATGCCTGCGACTGTGCTTCCAACCTGAAATGGAACTTAACCTGTCCTAGAAGTGAATTCGAGGTTATAGGTTATGTGAGCCCAGGAGCCACCACAGAACACATAACCGAGAGTGCCAGAGACAAAGTGCAGAAATTACAAGGAAAGGATTTTGTCATAGTGTTTGCTGGTGCTAATGACATAAGCAAGAACAATTCAATCAAAAGTTTGTCTCACCTAAATAGCTTCTTGGAAGACTGCAGAAATATGAAGGTAATTATGATTGCTCCACCACCAAGATATGACCTTTCTCCTGGATCTTGTGTCAATAAGGAAGTAAATAGGCACAATGTAAGACTTACAAGGGTAATTAACAGAAGCACTCATATAATAAATATGGACCTCCACAGACAGTGCTTTACTCGTCATGGGATGCACTTGAACTACAGGGTGGACCGCTCGAATGTCCCTAATTTCAATTGTATGTGACGGGTGAACGATTGAAGATAGAAACTTACAACAACGTTTATATGAAAGAAAAACTCAACAAGTTTCGAATTCTGTCGGTAGATGGTGCAATGATACGGTTTTCATTCTTAGATTTTATCGTTTATCAAAATGGCGACACCGCAGATGAAAGCTCAAACTGTTTTGTGGTATGCAGAGTTTAAATCAATTGTTAGAGTTCAGAGGGAGTTTCGGTGAGTCTTTAACCATGATGCTCCAACTGCTAAAAGCATAAACAAGTGGTACGATACATTTTTAACTAAAGAAGCATGGTGGTGGTCGCAGAGCATCCGACGAAATGGTTGCAAATGTTCAAGCCGCATATGAGCGAAGCCCACGGAAGTCATTAAGAAGAGCTTCGCGGGAACTTCAGGTACCAAAAATCCACATTGAAACGAATTGTCCACAAACGTCTCAAACTGTATGCATACAAAGTGCAGGTAATGCAACGTCTTGAGCCGAATGACAAGCCCTAATGAGTGGAATTCGCCAATACGGTGCTAAACCGTCTCAGCGTTGATCCTGATTTCATGTCCAAGATTTTCTTCTTGGATGAAGCCACTTTCCATGTATCAGGCAAGGTAAACCGGCATAATGTGCGGATCTGGGGATCGCAGAATCCTCACTCCACACAAGAGCACGTTCGTGACAGTCCCAAGTTGAATGTTTGGTGCAGTTTGTCGCAGAATAAAGTCATTGGACCATTTTTCTTCGCCGAGAAAACTGTCCGTGGTACCACATATCTTGACATGCTGGAGCAGTTCTTCTTTCCACAAATTGAACAACTGCAGCCTAACATCCTTTTCCAACAAAATGGCGCTCCTCCTCACTGGTTCAATGAAGTTCGTATGACTTTGGACAACATTTTTCCTGGCCGTTGGATTGGTAGGGGAGGACCGATCGCATGGCCCCCGAGATCTCCTGATCTAACACCGCTTGATTTCTTTCTCTGGGGCTACGTCAAAGATAAAGTTTACGCCACCCCAGTCAGTGACCTTCGTGATCTTCGGGAGCGCATCATAGAGGCTATTGAGAGCATTTCAGAAGACATACTCCAACGTACTTGGCAAGAAATTGTTCATCGGCTTGATATCGTCACAGTGACTGCTGGAGCTCACATAGAGATATGGTGACGTGGATATCAAAACTTGTTGAGTTTTTCTTTCATATAAACGTTGTTGTAAGATTCTATCTTCAATCGTTCACCCGTCACATACAATTGAAATTAGGGACATTCGAGTGGTCCACCCTGTACAATGGGAAAGAAATACTGGCCAAAATGATCGGAGAAAAGGTAAAAGAAATTAGGCCTATTTCAAAAAAGAATCCTATTCCATCAATATACAAGCCAGGATCTGACTTCCTGACGCCAAAAGAAGAAGACGATAAAAAGAAAACACCAGAGGAAGTACAGCAGACAGACACTGAGGAGATACATCAAGATCAGGGACAAGGAGCAGCCCAGTTGCGGAATGCAAGCAGTGAAGAATCTCCAGGGGACAACGCAGATGAGATGAGGAACCTGATTACAACGGAACCAGAAACAGGGGATGCCAGCCAGGACGCTGCACATACGGAAGATCCAGTGGGGAGAGTCAACGCTAGCCAAGATGCTATAAGGGCTTCGTAAATCACAGAGGACAAGGAAACAACCAAAAAAGATAAGTGATGATTTTTTATAAATATGCCAAACTTTCGTAAGGTAGGTAGGTCGACTGCAGAAAGGACCCCAAACCATAACAGCTTGACAGTTCTTCACTCAAATATACATCCTTAAGCAACAAAACAACTGAATAAGAGGTACTGCTACACACTGATTTGAAACATGTTAATGTCATTTGCCTTTCAGAACACTGGTTGAACACTCAAAACTTAAAACAAGTAAATCTAAATGGCTTTATATTAACATCTGCTTACTGTAGGGAAAATCATGGTCATGGAGGAACAAGCATTTTCATTAAAGAAAACATAACAACAAATGAAATTAAAGGACTACAGTTTCTAAACAGCGAAAAAAATTTTGAGCTCTCCGTAACAGAATTAACATTACATAAAACAGTAATAACATGTATATATAGGTCTCCAGATGGTGAGTTCCCGATTTTTCTTAATAATTTAGATTTCTTAATGCAAAAACTAACCTCAAAATACAAGAATGTTATCCTCAGTGAAGACTGGAATATAGATTTTTTAAAAGGTAGTAACAAGTTAACAGAATTACAGAACATACTTAGAATTTATGACCTCAAAAACTCAGTCGAAAATGCCACAAGAATCACAGAACATTCAAAATCACTTCTTGATGTAATAGTAACAAACGTTGAATACTCTTATCCAGCTGAAGTAATCGATTTAGGATTTTCAGATCATGAAGCCCAGATATTGAACTTAACGACATATTTCACAGTTCCAAAACATAGACCTATAAAAACAATAAAAAGAAACTATAATAAAAACAATTTAGAAGAATTTAAATACTTATTAAGTAAAGAGACCTGGGGGAAATACATACTAATGAAGAAATAAATTCAAAATTTGACACTTTTCTGAATATGTTTCTGTGTTATTTTAGGTAGATTTCGAAGAAAAATCTACCTATTGCAATGAATACCATGTCATGATTTTCGAAAAATTATTTCATATCTTTACGTTTCATGCTCCCCTAAGTACGAAACAACCGCCCGTTCAAAAAAAAAATTTTGTGATATTTATATATATATATATATATATATTTATATTTTTACACGTAATTTTGAAGATATTTGAACCAAATTTTAATATGTTATTTCTAGGCCCAATAGTTCGGACAAGTTCGTTAATGAGCAAAATTGGCCCAAGGGGGTGGTCGGGGGAGGGGATTGAAATTTTTAAAAATGTATATCTCGGCCCCTATGAAGTATAGAGGGAAACTTGGTTTGAATAAATTAGAGTACTCCCTATGGAGTTCACAGTGACACCAACGATTCGGGGGTTCGAGTGAGGGTGGGGGTGGGGGATGAAAATTCGAAACTTTTGAAACCACGTCTTGTGGGGTATCGTTGAAAAGCTCTTGATGAGTACTCTACAAATCAATAAATAGTTTCTTGATAGCTCTCATATGACGCGAGATTTTAATGTTTGAAAATAATAACACTTAAAAGAATTATTATATCATAATTTTGTCTTGTTTAGCGGCTTTGCTAATTTTATTCATTGCTGATCTTACGCACGGCCTCCCAGAATATTATATCCTATTCTTGTTGTTAAAACAAATGATTCTAGGCTCTTCCTCTTTACTGCAGGTTTGCCATGCCAAGGCTAAAAAAGAAGAGTGCTGCACAGCGATAATAAATTAAACCAAAAGCACTTTGAAATCTACCTCAGCCTGCAGGCCTGCCTAAAGGGATTTTTAATATAGCATTCCCTCTAAAAGAGGTAAAACTGGGTAAAAGGACCAGCAACTCTTGGATAACTAATGGAATTAAGATATCCTCAAATAGAGTAAGACTTTTAAACAGTGTTAAAAAAGCAGGACAAATTTCAGACGAATTTCACAATTACATAATCAACTATAAAAGAATATATATGAGAGGTATTAGGCAGGCAAAGAGAATGGACAATGATAGACATATATCGGTGTCGTCAAACAAGAGTAAGGCTATGTGGCAGGTAATAGAAAAGGAGACAGGAAAATCGAATTACAATAACCAACGTATAGAATTAACACATGGAAGAACTGGTAATAGAGTCACACATCCGCTGCTAGTTGCAGAACTATTTAATTTACATTTTACAGAAATAGCAAATACACTAATACAAACACAGTATGGCCCACCAACTAGGCAGTATAATTATAATAAAAAAATTAGTACCTGCAACAAATCATTACTCATACTACTAGTAAGTGAACCGGAAGTAAAGAATATAATAAACACATTAAAGAATAAGGTGTCGACCGGAGTAGACGAAATACCAATTTCTGTATTGAAAGAATGTATAAATCACATATCAACACCTTTAACACACATTCTCAATGTCTTCTTCCAGAGGGGGATATTCCCAGAAAAATTAAAAACAGCAAAAATAAAACCATTGTATAAAAAAGGGGATAAAAATGACATACAAAACTATAGACCAATATCCATACCTTCAGTATTTTCAAAAATTCTTGAAAAACTTATGTACAGTAGAGTCATTACATTCTTAGATAAAAATGGAATTTTCACAGATAAACAACATGGTTTCAGAAAAAATAGGTCCACGGAATCAGCAATTCATTCATTACTACAAACTATTCAAAATGCACTAGAAAAGAAAGAGAGTTCAGTAGGGTTATTCCTTGATCTTACCAAAGCCTATGATGTTATAAATCATGATATCCTAATTAAAAAATTACACATGTATGGTATTAGGGGGGTGGCTAACTCATGGTTCAAATCTATCTTTCCCAAAGAACCCAAATTGTTGAGATAACTGATGTAGACAAAAATAAACTAACCCTTAAAAGAAGCAAATCCACCAGTCGAGTATTAACACAAGGGGTACCACAGGGGTCGATCTTGGGACCACTCCTATTCTTGCTATATGTAAATGATCTTCCCTTGAACATTGAAGAAGTAGACGTTGTTTTGTTTGCAGATGACACAAATCTTCTTATAAAAGGAACAAATGAAATAAATCTTACTCAAAAACTGGATTCCAGTTTAACAAAAATATATTCTTGGTTTGAAGCAAATAAACTTTTGATAAATGCAGAAAAGTTGCCATGAGCTTTCATACAATTCAAAATCAACATGTTATGAAGCCTCAAGTAAAATTAGACAACAAAATAATCCAATACAAAAACGACACAAAATTTCTAGGTATACATGTAAGTGAAGAACTAAAATGGAAAACACATATTGAGGCACTAACCAATAAATTGAATACAGGCTGCTATATGTTAAAAACTTTAAAAAATGTCACAAGTGCACATGCACTTAGAAGCTCATACTTTGCTTATTTCCATAGCCATATAAAGTACGGAGTCATTTTCTGGTGTTCTTCTCCGGAAGCTGAAAAAGCCTTCAAAATCCAAAAAAAGAGCAGTCAGAATAATTTGCGGAGTTAACCAACAGACATCCTGCAGAGATTTATTAAAAAAACTAGGAATTTTACCCTTAGCTTGTATATATATACTGGAAGTAATTTATTATATTACACTACATGGGCAAAATCTGTTAACAAACAACAACATCCACAATTATCAAACAAGACAACAGAATGACCTGCATGTCCAACACAGTAGAACAAATATTTCGAAGTCAAGTGTATACAATTCCGGTATAAAGTTATTCAATAAACTACCTACAACTATAAAGTCTATAGAAAACAGTAAAATATTTTTAAAAAGGCTAAGGTCCTTCCTGCAGACACATTGCTTTTATTCAGTGCTTGAATTTCTTTCTTTTTAGGATAAGCAAATAAAAAAATGTTAAAGGAACTAATAACTTATAGAATAAATTTTTTCAGGAAAAAAAAAAAGTCGGAAAGATAAATTCTAAATTTCTAAAAATTCATTTTCTTTATGTTTCAGGTAACCTGGAGAGTCTTGAGATACTGACATGTACTGACTATAGTACTCACGACAACCATAGCTATAAGCCATGAGAGTAATTGCAATATTGTTACATTTGTACTCATTTTTCAATAACTAATGTTAACTCTATATCTATATCTTGTATTGAGTTTAATGTGTAAATATGTATTATATATTAATTGTAAGAGTACTAAGTAAGCAACAGTTGGGGGAAGACGTGTGTGGAATGAGCTCCGGAAGATTTGTATAAAAGTGACATAAGGGACAATGGGAGTGGAAGTAGCAGTTTACAGAGCCAGAATCGGGTGTTTTGTGAATAAAAAGAAGACGGGGTTGAAGAAGCAAATAAACAAAGAAAACACCGCCAATGCATTGATATACTCAATCATGATTATTACCCTCCTGGTGATAGGCGGAATTGAAATGAACCCGGGGCCAGGCAGACAGGGTAGCTTCGAAGAGATATTTAGAAGATTAGATGGCTTGGAAGAGCGACTGAGTAACAAAATTAGTGTGGCGACGAAAGAAGTAAAGCAGGAGATCCGAGAAGAGATCAAGTATATGAAGAAGGAAGTGGAAGAACTGAGGAGCAGGATACAAAGATTAGAGAAGAAAAATCGAGAATTCAATTTAGTTTTCACGGGGATAGAAGAGAGAAAAGGAATCACGCCTAGAATGGAGATTACGGAAATTTTAGAGAAAAAACTGGAGGGTCCTGAACTACAGGGCTGGGAAATTATCGAGGCCTATCGGATTGGTAATAGGAAGGGCAAACGAATGATAGTTGCATGATTTGCCACGAAACAGGTCGTTCACATGACACTGAGGATGGCACCTAAATTAAGGGGTACAAATATTTACATCAATAAAGACCTATCAGAACAGGAAAGATGCATCAGGACACAACTGGTTCAACAAATGAAAGAATTGAAAATCTGGAAAAAAGGTTATCATCTGGAACCTGGAATTGTACGTGGATGGAGTCAAGCTCGAAGACAAAAGCGGATTCAGTGACAGCAAACAGAAAAAGAGTCAGCAGATTTGTGAAGAAGGGGCAGCCAACCTGCATGTGGACGGGTCGGAAGAAAAGGACTCCAGAGTCGTGACGTCGCTTCGTAGGGGAAAAATAGCTCATAGACCATCCCAGGTGATGACGCAGACACAATCAGATGACGTAGGAGCGAAAATAACACGAATGAACCTGAGAACAGCTGAGGATCCATGGACGAAGTTTGATAAGGCGAGTGCGGGAGAAGAAAATGCAGACAAAGCAACAGGCATTGGAACGAGAACCAGACGTCGTTTGCAGTCTTTTAACTTGGTTACTAATTGACAATAAGCAGGGAGATCAACAAAAGCAGTAAAAATTATCACAAAGAAATAATTATAGCCTACATCCTGTTTCAATAATGAGGAATGATCAGTGTACAACATTCAGTGCAATTAAAGCAGTGCGAACACAGCCCGGGAAATTAAATTTAAAAAAAAATTTAAAAAAATAAAAAATGTGCTAGCTAATGCCAATATTGTGTGTAATGTAAGGTAACTCGATTCAGTGCGCTATGCTTAAAGACTCGGAGTAATGACAAAAAGGCTAATTTTCAAATGTATACACTATCAGTATGATAAGGCTTATTTAGAAAACCAGTTCATTGTTTTTGAATCCCATAAAAACGCAGCTTATTTACTTAGTGATTTTTTTATGGCTTAGTCAAGAGTAATAAGAATATAAAATGGTTACATGATGTGAACAGAAAAAAGACATACGAACTTAGCTTTAAGGAAAGCACAGATGAAACTTACGCCATTTATTTTATTTTAATTTTTATCTTAAAAAGAATTTATGAAGTTTCCTTCTGGAATCCAGTTATATTGTTTAGTAGCCCTTTATGCTTACACACACACTTCCACGAAAAATGTGTAATTATATTTTAAGATTGTCTACTGGTAAAACGACAAACGTCGAATCCGGTAGACTCTTTTGTAATTTTTCTTAGTACAATAAATATCATATCATATACTATATCATATTAATTGTAAATATTTGGTCGCGTCCTATAACATGAACATGTTTGTGAAGGACTTAATAAATTCTATTTTATTCTAACCGTGCAGAGGATTGCAGACAAGTACATTAATCATATAAGATCAATTGCTTCAAGAGTTAATATTGTGACAGTCTGTAAATTCCATATAACATAACCACAGTAGGCACTGTGCCAGTCACAGTTGTAATATATCAGACCAATAAAACTATATTTGTGTATCATAAGTGCTGTTGCGATCGCTGTGTGCGTAATTTCACCTGAGAACCACTCCCAACAAGTAGAAGGGCAACCGCTCAACCGTCTTACAGCTATGTTGCATTGAGTGGAGGTCCTAACCCGACTATTCCCAGGATACAACACCTTAAATTATAACTGTGTAAAATTTTATACTGTTTGGATGAATGGAACTGGTGCTGCTGACACCATTTTCAAACCTCAGTGTGATTTAAACTGCCAGTGCATACAAACCTTAACACCTTTTCTCAGTTTCAATTTGCATGTCATTTTGCCACATTCGAAATCTATCTCCACCCCAAAAAAATAGAGATATAGCTGTGAAATTATTTCAAAATGTGCTTTACAATGTGTGTAATGAATGTCTTATCACATTTTTTTGTATAGGCTTTAATTCATTTTTAAAATAATATTTAGCATAATCCCATGCCAGTTTTTCAAACTTACCATTTTTCGTGGTAAATTAATTTTTAAAAAGTCCATCAGAAATTTGTAAAGCAAGCATCAAAGAATGGCACATAAAAATGTCAGGTTCTGGGTTTAATATCTGTCTGATGAGATAGTTTTCAATTTTGATTAAAACAATTAATTAATTAATATAAGAAAAACAAATTGCAATATTAAAATTAAATTTTAAACTTCAAATTTTCTTTATGTTTTAATTAAGTGTGCACAATTTCAAGTCTCTAGGATAAATAGTTTAGAAAATCACTCTCAACATTTCAGTCACCCCTTAAAGCATTGTTTGGGATTCTATAGTGTATAATTAGGCAACTTTGTAAGTGGGTTGTGCAGAATCAACTTTCTAGACCCTTGCAACTGAGTGGCGGTGGGGACCAGTCTAGCTGTGTACTCTCCCGAGGAAGAACAGCTCCTAGCAAGTACATGTTACACTTGGTGTTTTGTGT